>BMAO01009607.1:0-41709 GCA_019973975.1 Trichonephila clavata | reverse complement strand
GAATTTCTGTATTATTATTACAAAAATATAAATAAATATTAATATAAGTATCTCACGCGCCTTACGTCATCGTGTAACGCGTAACGAAAATTTTTCCCTACCGTGCCGTAAGAAGTTAACTTCAAAAACAATTCAAACTTAGAAATTAACATCTTGTTGGCCGCCCATGCTTTTTATGACCTCTAGAAGTCTATTTGGCATGGATTGAATCATTTTTTTGCAAAACAATCCATCGATTTTGGTCCGCTCTTCGACCAAATATTTCCTTAAATTCTACTTGTTAGAAATTTGGTGCTCATATAGTTTTTGCTGCAAAACATCCCACACATGTTCAAGGGGATTAAGGTCTGGACTTTGTGCAGAAGTCTTAATAACAGTAGGGCAGTGATAGAGGACCCAAAACATGCAAATATCTGCAGTATGTTTCGGGTCATTATCTTGGTACAATTCAAAATGTCCTGATATTCCCAACTTGCTCGTACTTTGCTTTAAATTTCGCTTGAGAATGTCAAGATAGACATATATATTCATTATACCATCAATAAAATGTAAGTTCCCGACATCAGAGCTTGTCATGCAGTCCCCAAACAATTTTATAAAGAACCCTCCATATTTGACAGTAGGCCGTAAATTTTTGACATACTCCGTAGTATTTGATTTCCGCCAAACCTTTTGCTTGCCATCTAATCCGAAAGTGTTATATTTGCTTCCATCAACCAAAATTACATTTTCCCAAAATTATGTTTGCTGCCTTACATGCTTTAGCAAATGCCAACCTAAGTTATCTATTTGCTTATCTGATGTAGGACTTTCTTTAAGGTACTCTGCCATGATACTTATGTTTTCTAAAACCATTTTTCACAATTTCAGGATTTACTGATTTTCCGAACACTTTTACATTGCAGTCATTTTTATTGCACTAGTTCTTGGATTAATGTGTACTTGTCTCACACAATCCACCTCTATTCACGTTCATTAAATATCCTTGGGCGCCCTGATCTTTGCTTGTTTTCAACACTATTTGTTTTCTTGAAACAGTCAATGATGTTAAAAACAGTAGACTTACTCAGTTTCAAGATTTTTCCTATACAGCGAACACATTTCCCCTCTTTCCAATGACTTATTGCGAGATTTCGGATACCAACCGATATATCTTTATTTCTCGCCCTTTTTTTTCTATAAATAATATTGTCTGTTAAAACGTTTGTATGTTTTAAACTTCTAGTCTAAAAAAGTGGTATGAAATTAAATTCTATTGATGCGCTGTATATTTGTTAAGTTTCTCATTTCAAAAGTGTCCCAATACTTTTTTGACTAGAGTGGGCCTTTGTGAATTATACTCGAAAAGCTAGATCAAATAATAATTCTATAATGCTAATAAAATTTTCCTAATATACTGTACACCAAATATTAAAATATTTCCCGATTCATTTTGTTTTTGTTTTAATGTGATAAATATTTTTTATATAAATGGCTTTAAAGTTATACATGCCAAGTGTCCCAATACTTTTTGAGGGACTGTATACTCATCAAAGTTCAATATTTGATTCCCATAACACATTTGCGCGTTTCTAAAGTAAAACTGTAGTCAGTATTTTATTCTCTGTGCGTGCAGTCTCTGTTTTTCATTAATGTTTTGGTCCCTGATCCTTTGCTTCTCTTTATTTTTATGCAAAAGGCTTGGGAAATATAGTGAAAGGCTATCTATTTCACTATGAATTGTCTTGAATTTTATTACTTTTAAATTTTGAATCATTATTATAAAAGGATTTTGACATTGTGTACTATAACTTTAAAAAATAACAAATACATAATATATTTCAGTTGCATAGTAAAAATAATACAGGTATTTTACAATAACTAACTTCTTATAATAACGGTTTGATTAATTATAGGAAATTCGAACATATTTAAGGTATCCATAGTTAGGCTTGCAATTTGTTAGGGGCCTGACAAAAAACTATTCTGCACCATTTGTAAAATTTGAAAAAAGTCTTAATGAGATTATGAGAATTCTATTTAACACAAAAAATTATCTTTAAGAATTAACACTTGATGCAGTTATGCAAGCTGACCTGCCGATCGCAAAGCAAATGTAACCATAGTCACGTGCTCCGACAGTAAGACATGTGCTATAAGGACGCGATATTTGAACCCAAATCGTACCAATTTCGATGCTCAGGAAAATGGCGTTGATTATATAGGAGCGTGTTTTAATGGTGAAATTATTTTATCAAAACGTTGATTGTCAGAGCTCTAAGGAAATTTCGATCCTTGAATAGATTATGAAAAGCTTTACTGGCAAAGAACCTAAAAAACATGATTAGGAATTTTGAAGCAGTGATCATTGTCCATTCACCAAAGAAGACGAAGGTGTTGCAGCACTAAAGTGTTGTAGTGAATTTTGTAATGACTCAAGTGAAAGAAGGTGCTACGCAACTATCCCTATAAATTGCTATTTGTGCTGCTCTTACAACATTATATTATTAGACAACGAATATTTGCTTTGCAATTTCTTGTACGATGTGCATGCCAAATGAATGATATGGAACATTATATTGACATATGAAACCCATTTCCATTTGAATAATATAGTTAACAAATACAATTCGGACTTTTGGGTTGCAGAAAACGAAAATTAAATTTTGCCAAATTGTGAAAGAATTCTTCACAAGTAACGAAAAGGTTAGACTTTACAGTCATATAAATTAGGGGTTCAAATTTTTTCGATGAACACAGCGCTGCATGTTCTAAAGCAGCATTTCTCAAACTGTGGGGTGCACCCCTCTTGGGAAGGGGGCGTGATAACCCTACAAGGGGGTGCGAGCATATTGAATATTCGAAAACAAGATTATTAATTTACTACAAGTAAACAAACAAAATATATTCTGACATAATAAAAAATAAAATACACATTTACACACATTGTACACTAGTAAATATATCAGTACTGCGCAATGTGTGTCTTTTATAATTAACTTAACAAGACTAAGTTGTCGTGACTCAGTCCTATTTTGGACTGAGTTCACACTGCCCGACGCGTCTCTAAGTGTGGGAGGAAACATATCATCACCAACAAAAGCCATAGTAACAATTATTTATTCAGGACTGACAACACATAAACAATCACAAGTTTAATTATAAGTGGAAACCTAGGAGTGATTCCCTAATACCTCGATTAATCCTAATACTCAATTCTAATACTCAAATCTAATATTCCCGTCTAAGTAATCTCAACTATCAGAATGGACAAGGAGACGAACACTTGCTAACCTCAGGTCGCTACTGAATCTATTTCCTTTAATGATTAATCTAACACTTTACTTTTATAAATTATCTCTATCAAATACGTGCTAAGTCGTGATGTAATTCTCCGGAGATACTTACATGCAGATTGGCAACTCCTTCTCTTACATTTACGAAATCTATATATAGACTTTATATAGTTGAACTAATTAACATATAACTATCTCGTGTTTTTCTCGAAGAGGCTGTGAAATAGTAAAAATGCTGGCCCCAAAGTTTCCCAAGAGGATTAGTATTGAATTCACGCAGATAGCCCGTCACAAAGTTAGAAATAAGTTTAATAATAACCGGTGACCCTATGGGCTTGTCGTATATTAAGTTAAAAATATAAAATTTAGCAATTATTTTCATAATTTGACCGGTTTATAATAAATCACTTCTGCCGATTAAAAGTTACATGATTCGCTCCCCAATGCCACCGTTTTCCTTCTAGACCATAGGTTCTCAACGTGGACGATAACGCCCCCTTGTGGGGGTTTAAGACTTTCATGGGGGCAGTAAGAGACTCAGGGAAAATTACAGGGCGTTGAGATGACACGAAGGGGAATGGGCTGTTTAACCAAATATAGTCTAAGAAAAGACTAATAAAAAGCTAATTACGTACTAACAAAAGTAAACTTAAATACTGTTTACTTAAGTTGATTGCATGTATTTATATCATTTCTATATCACATTTGCGAAAATTCACATAGTTCGGTAAGTGGATAAAAAACTTAAAGATTACAATACATTCAGTCCTACATTAAATTGAATGATATAGTGCATTTTAATTCTTGTAGTGCACGTGTTGTCTTTGTCTGTGAGCAGTAGGAAAAATGCTTCGTCCACTGCATTTCATTACGTATATTATCCAAGAAACATAATTAAATAAGTCAACCAAGAATCAACGTGTGATTCTTTAAAGGCTGAAACAGTCAACTTATATTTATTTCTAAAGCAATATTTTATTATTAATTACTTCGTATCATCAAAACCCTGTCTGTCTTTATAACAGGTAAGCTAAAACTTTTATTCCACTCTTTTAAATGAAGAAGAAATTCAGTAGCGCGTTTCAATTCCAACACACAATATATCCTATCTATGACTAAAATATATAATATTACACATTTAAATATATTCGTTGCAATAGCTATTTCAGATACGCAAGTAAAATAATTGTGACTACAGAAAAAATAAAAATTAAAAAATATATTCTATTAGTAATAGAAAATTTTTTAAAATTTAACTCTTGTTTTCACCATGTATTATGTACACTCTTATTTCTGTGGAGTAGAACTCTTATTCTGGGGGGTATTGAAATATTCACCAGAAAAGGGGGCGGTGTCGAAATATTTACTAGAAAAGGGGGCGCAGGTTCATAAAAGGTTGGGAACCTATGATCTAGACCCACTTATAATGTGTATTGGGGAGGAGGAAGAAATAAATAAGCAAATACTCTGAAATAAGTAAATCTTTCGCAAACGCTGTCAAGGTCATTGTATTGCGTTCCAAAACTTTCCGAATAATTTTACGTATAGGAGCGTTCAGAAAAAATCGTAATTATGGGAGACGAATACGTACGTTCGGAGCAATTAACGCATCAGCTGAGCAAGACATTTATATACGCTAGTGGCATTTTAGAGGTTAAAGTCGTATTGTAGTTTTAACATCAAAGTACAGCATTATTGAATTCAGTATATTGTTATTATATGAAGGGGGTGCGATGAAAATTAGGATAGAATATTGGGTCGCAAACATTGAAAGTTTGAGAAGCACTGCATTAAACTCTAAACATTTCTATAAAGCTTAACATTTTCAATAATCATTAAAAAAAATCAAAATTTTAATTCTTAATTTTGATCAAAATTTTAATTGCCCTTCTGACCGAATTTCAATAGCTTTAATTTTTTTTCACAAAATAAAAGTGATTGCATTTATTATAATTCTTTTTATCTCTCCATTTGGGAAATTCCGATAAGTTACAAATAATATGAAAGAAACAAAGAAATGTTCTATTTCTCGAATTCATTCGCTTTCCTAATTATTTTTTGGGTGTGATACAAAATTAATAATCAGCAATAGCAGAAAATTTCAAAATTTCTTCTCTTGTAGCCTTTTTAGTTGCATTGAAAGTAAGTTTAATTGAAAGAAAATTTATTTTAACTCCAAAAAGTAGAACTTTATAAAGTTATATGGAACATCTTTCTCTGAATGAAGAAAGCTTTATATAAAGTTGTGAGCGTTAAAATTACGTAACGATCGTGAATCTGATATTGCAATATTATTTGGTCTAAGAAAAAAGTAAGACAAATGTCTAATATCTGGAATTTCACAGATTCAAAGAAAAAACATATAGAAATAGAATGTAAATTACTTTAAAAAACTGGGTGCATATTTTATCTCTCAAATATTGAATCAATGAAAGTGTCTGAGATTAGTAATGACATCTAATTTTTTAAAAACTGGTTGGCAAAGCCTGAAACAAATGACCGGAATCGTCATGCTGGGAAAAAAGCAATTAACATTTTAATTTTTGCTATCCAATGGCTCCATTTGCGTGCTCCAGAATGTTTATTTTTTCTACCGAATTCTTTGCATTATGTGGGTGACTTCGAGAAGTATATAAAGGTGCTCAACACAGTAAAATCCAACAGCATTTGGTTTGAAAAAACTTTCTAGCAACCAGAAACCCTCAAGATTAGAAAATGGTTTTCCAGGTAAATATAGATGTTTTGGTCAATAATTGTGCTTTCTCTGAAATATTTTAACGTCTCATATAAATTTTATGTTCGGATCAATATTGTAAAAAATGATGAATGTTAAGAGTCTCATAAAATAATTTTATAAAGTTATTTTATACTATCATTTTATGCTTAACGGTCCGATTTGAATAATTTCATAATGCATTGTAGTTAATCTAATCTATAGTATGAAGTATATGAAAATTATTACATTAAACAATAAAATTTAGAAAATATTCATGAAGCGCATGATCAGTTTTCTATAATTGTGTTTCTTATTATAAAATAATCTAAAATATTTATTCATAAATGTTTTTTCTAAGTAGAGATCAAAGCTTAAAGATATTCATTGCACATGTATTAGGTATAAAATTCTTAAACATTTTAATATTAATATCCAACTACTATAAGAAAGAGGTTTTACAATTGTGCTTTTAAAACTTTGAAATCTTATTGAATTTACATTATTAATCAGAAGGATCCATTTTATTCATATATGACATAAGATGTGTACAAATAATAAAAGAAAATAAGAATGCACCTGTGAAAGCGAAATGTAAAAATTTCTTAAAAACTAAACTTTTTGTAATTTGAATTTTATGAATTGGCAATTCTTTATTGGATTTCAGACCAAAAAAGCAACAAAACTCGTGATGTAAAACTTTCCGTTTGATAATTTAATTCTCCATTTCTGCGAATAGAATCGCGTAAATGATACCTGGAATGAAATGAAAATGTACTGTTTTTGATGCCGCGATTTTCTGATTTTGCAAACCTTTTATCGTACTTCATATATTCACGACTTAACAGCAGATAAATGTTGTTTTTATTTATAAATAAATTAATCTGAAGTGTGTTCTCCCATCGGTAATTTTCGTAACATGTCGTGGTACATTTAGGCTCTTATAGATCAAAAATGTGCATGTGAATCAACGTAAATGGAAAAATTACAGTAAGGCAAAAATATTCGAGACTTTTACAAATTATTTACTTCGTTGAAACATATTTTGTGTGTGTGTGAATCCTGTCTATCAATTCCTTTTTTCTTTTTTAGGTAGCTTTGGTTTTAGCATTTGCAGCAACTTCAATCGCGCAACCATATGGAGAACCATATCCATTAGAACCACCATACCCAGTTGAACATGGGGTGAGTAGAAAAGAAATTTGTCTTAAATTGTATTGAATATTAAGTGAATCAGACTTTACTGACTATGTTTAGAAACGAGTTTTTCTTCCTCATAAAAAAAATGAAATGTGAGATATTTTTTCCCCTTGTGGTATACTACACTCTCTTTAGGGGCCATGGGTAGCCTAGTGGTTTGAGCATCGGACACCAGACTGAAAATTCTGGGTTCGATGCCCGATGTCACCAAATACCCTACGAGTACACACGGAGTACGTGCTCGTTAAATCAGCGGGTACGAAAGTCTTGTGGGAGATAGTAGCAGCTGTCGCCATCTATCGTGTATGAATCGAGCCAAATCGTACGGTCACCTAAACGGTGCTCAACGCTAAAACCTAACAACAGGCGTACACCTAACCTCTTGCCCCGATGAATTTCGGGGGCCTCGATCTGACACCGTCAGACAGGTGTCATTCGAAACAACAACAACAACACTCTCTTTAAAGGCGTGCGTAGAATTAAATCACCGTTACTTCACCTGCTTTGCTGGGTATTTCGTAATGTGTGATTATATATTGCTCTTTAGTATTTAACATATCTTAGCTCCTGAATTAAGATTACAAATGTATTCGAAAAAATTAAATACTGCATTTACTCTAAAAAGAACAAAACGTGAATTTCGAAAATGTAAATATTTTCATCTTTTACAACACTGTATTTCCCCTAGGGAATTGATTTCCGCAAAACCCTATATTTAAAACTCTACTAAATTTAAAAAAGACACAGAAAGAAAATTCTTGCAAATTTAGTCTGTAGATCTAATAGTTCAGATCTTATGATGAATGCTTTCTTCTCTCTATAAATATAAATAGATATATAGATATAGATTTAAAAATGGATAATATAATGATACGATTTGAGTCGATTACAAAAGTTAATGGTTATAACATAGGTTTTATGTTGCGCTATTTTCTCTTAATGTATATTAAAAAAAGAAAAATGGAAAAAAAAATCATAAGGACTACCTTAATCTACTTGAATTTTATCTGTTCCTTTTATCCCTTTTCTTGTGAAAACGAGTAATGTGTCTTTAGAGAGAGATTTCTTCTATCTAGAGAATAAAACCATCATTTGTTCATTAAAAGTAACTGTTTGGTTTCATAGTCCCGATTAACGTAACCAAACATTCCATTTTGGAAAAAGAAAAGAAAAAAAAACATTTCGCTTGTTCCATTGCTTCTAAGCAGCTCTGCTGAAGAGAATTGTTTTTCTTTAAAAATGCAGTCCAGAAGAGCATTTTCTTTTTTTTAAAATTAGATAGGTAGTATTTAGTCAAGTGACGAGAATGACATGCAAGCAGTGTTTCTCACACATGAATATCGATCAGAATCCTGCTAAATAAGTCCAGTAATAAAACCGAATTATGTTTTCCGAAATTCTGCAAGTAATTAATCTTATTTGAAAATCCTACCAATTATATTGAAAGAAACTTGTTCTTCAGGTAATGTTAAGTTTCATAAATTATTTTCACATACTCATATCTTTCTTTTAAATTTAAAAAAATAAAAACTAAGGAAATGTGCATGAATACATATACTAAGATATTAAATTGAAAAATTTCTCTTTTGGGAAATAATAAATGATGACGATATTCATGATCCCAAACAAAATGAGAGAAGATATTGTCATAAATATTTTTCCGGATGTATTTTTTATGAAGAGCGTGATTATTACTTTGAATGCTTCTTGACTTTTAATTCAGTAGTTGTAGTAGTAGCAATAATTTAGGATTTTAAGATACATTTCATTTCTTTAATTATAAAATATTTCCCCAGCTTCACAATCCTCAGCCCTATGCTTTCGGTTACTCAGTTAAAGACAAGCATGGAGAACAACATCGTGAAGAAACTGGTGATGGAGCTGGTGGAGTAAAAGGCAGCTACGGTTTCAAAGATGATAGAGGAGTAAGCCGAGAAGTAGTTTACGTTGCTGACAAAGCTGGATTCCGCCCTGAAATCAAGACCAACGAACATGGAACAGCACATCAAGACCCAGCTGCTACTAAATTGGATTCTTCAGCTCATCCCTATTTTGGAGGAGCAGGGGCAAAACATGCTTACAGAAGTCATGTGTTGCCAGTGGAGCCTGCAGCGCATGCTGTACCATATGCTGATATTTCACATGCTGGACCTTTACATGGAGGACTTAAGGGCTATGATAGTCGAGTAGGAATACATTGAATGTACAATAATAGTTTAGATAAATATATAGTTGTAAACACACAAATGCTTTTTTTTTACTCTGATGCGTAATATGTATTTTTATAAGGGATTTTGTGTAAATAAAAGAATTAAATCAAAAGTTTGGCATTCTTTCTTTATTTAAAATTTTTTAATTTCCATTTTAATAACTTTTTGCACCGTTTCTATAGGAGATTCTGGTAAATGTTCAACTCTGTTAGATTAAGGTAATATTAAACAGTATTTAAAACTTAGAAATTCCGCTTACAATCCAAACCTATGAACAAATTTTACTTAGAATTTGAATATTGAATTTAAAGCTTCGTACGTAGTTACTATTTTGCCCGAATTTTCGCGCTCTCCCTTTTAAAGCGAAAATTTTTTTGGTGTAACACATGACAACTGAAACATTAAGGGAAATGTACAACGATTTGTTGATGCGTTCTTCTAAATATAAAAATTTTCGGATAAAAATAATTTTAAAATTTCTATAGAAGCACATAATATTTGAAAAAAAATAAGAACTTATTAGCTTATCAGTTGATGGATTCCATAACAATTTGTTGATAAGGCAGGAGTAAAAAAACACGCATTCAAGTATTAATGCAAATTTGAATTGCTCTTGACGACGGACCTCGTAGTTCTGAAATATGATCAAGTGCCCATACTTAGCCAGCCTCCAATTCTACAAATTTCTAGACCACTCCAACGTAAGTACATTGAGCTTTCACAGATTTAACAAGCATTAGCCCCTCTACATGGGTCCCTAGCGAGTCTTCCGAGGTACTTGGACTTGAATCACGACTCAACGCCGGATACGAGCTTACGATTATGATCATTAGACTTCCATGATTCTTAAGTATTTGAACCCCCCTGCATACTAACATAAATAATATTCTTGTAGATTTCCTAATTTTGTTTTCGTCATAAAAGTAGTACCTTCGCCTATGCTGTAACTCTTCATATCATGAATACAGTTATCGAATGTGGTTTAACTCAATATAAATACCCAATGGAGCCTTTCTACATATTTAAAATGCTTTAGAACACCTGTGGACTCGATGTATGCGGGCATTATTTTGATTTAATTCACCCCACCACCCCTATTTAATCTTCATATTGTTAAGAATTATTTAAAAGTAAAATTTTTAAGAAAACTGAGAATGAGTTACATAGGCCTTCCTCTAGACCAGTGAAACTGAACCTGCAGCCCTTGGGCCACATGTGACTCACCGAGCATTTCTGAGTGGCGCGCTCATTGTTCGTTGCACAAAAAATTCAATTATTTATGCACAATGTCTTAAAAATTTAGCCGGAAATGGTATCAATTAAGCAATTACAAACATAAATTTTGCTATGAATGTGTACGGGTATGAATTGAAAGATATGTTTTTCCTTGTCTATTTGTAACTGTAACAGGTAGTAATAAGAAATACCACAGTAGAATAGCGAATTGAAATGGAATAGAGACTATTTTATGGGTGAAATTGAGTTTATATTATAAACAAATAATATACTAATTTCAGTCTGGAATTCTGTCAAAACTTCGTTTTTCTGCCGTTCTACGCTTGATAAATTAATATTTGAAATAAAAATAAGAGAGGTTTTATCAAAAGAAAAAAAATCATATTATCAATTAATTGGGAAGCTTTGTTTGTACAACAATGGGTCATGGGTGGAATGAAACCGAAAATACTTCACCACTCAATAAAAAATGTATAAAACCGGAAAAAAAAATTATGTGTGTTTGACGGAGATTAATATAGTATTAAAAGTAAAAAAAAATAAGTATTAATATTTTGATCAATTTCCCCCATTTTAAGTCTCAAATATTGCCTTAGTCTTTCAATGTTTTTTCATGTCAATAAATCCTCCAAAACAAAGTATTTAGAATCATCACATATGCCTGTAAATTTATTAGAAATTCATTTCTGAGTAATGATCTTAAATTTTCCTATAATTAAAACTCATACACTTATTTAACCAGAATATTTTAGAATACATCAATAGTCCATAATAATATACTCATCAAAGTTCAATATTTGCTTTCCATAACACATTCGTGCTTTTTTAATGCAAAACTGCAGTCAGTATTTTATTGTCTGTGTGTGCATCCTCTGTTTTTAGTTAATGTTGCAGTCCCTCATCCTTTGGCTCTCTTTTCTTTTATGCAAAGGGTTTGGGAAATATAGTGGAAATGCTATCTATTTCACTATGAAATGTCTTGAATTTTATTACTTTACTTTTAAATTTTGAATCTTATTATTAAAAAATTTTGACATTGTATAATGTAATTTTAAAAAAAGTAACAAAACTATAATATAGACGAATGTGTGTCTGTCTGTGTACTCGATAGATTCAAAAACCATACTTCCAATCACCGTGAAAATTTGGGAAATTATTAGGTATATCCCCGAAAAGGTTTTTGAAATTTTTAAAAAAATAAAAATTGGGGTTCTATAGGTGCTTCCAAACAAATATCCCAAAACTATATATATAAAGGAGAAAAGCAACTCACTCACTGACTCACTAATCATGATATCTCCGGAACTATTCAACCTACGGCAGTGCTTCTCAAACTTTCAATATTTGCGACCCAATATTCCAATCATAATTTTCATCGCACCCCCCTTCCTTAAAATGACACAATGCACTGAATTCAATAATACTATACTTTGACGCTAAAGCTACAATGCGACTTCGCCACCGGAATATATAAACATCTCGCTCACCCAATGTGTTGATTGCCCCGGACGTACGTATACGTCTTTCCGAAGTGCGATCTTTCCTGTGCATTATTATCCATAAAATTATTCCGAAGGCTTTGGATTACAATGAAAGGACCTTGACAGTATTTGCGAGTGATTTACTTATTTCAGAGGATTTGCCTATTTTTATTCCTTTTCTCCTCCACCAAAATACATGGTGGCATTGGGGAGCGAACAAGCAACTTTTTATCGGCAGTTGAGGGATTAATTATAAACCGTACAAATTATAAAGATAAGTGTTAATTTTGGATATAATTGTATATATGACAAGCCCATGGGGTAATGGTAATCATTAAACTTGTTTTTATAGTATTTATAAATTAATTATGAAATATATTGTGCAGTACTGATACATTTATAAGTTTATTATATTAATGCAAATGTGTATTTTATTTTTTATTATGTCAGAATCTATTTTGTTTGCTTATACTTTTAGTAAATTAATATATTTTTTAAAAATAATCTTTTGTTTACTACTTTTCAATATGCTCGCGCCCCCTTGTAGAGTTATCACGCCCCCCTAAGGGAGCGCGCCCCACAGTTTAAGAAACACTGACCTGCAGACTTGAAGTTTAGTAGACACGTTCCTTTCAAGGAGTAGAGATCCACTAAGAACGGATTTTGCGAAATTCGAACCGCAAGGGGCATCACGGGGGTTAAGGGGCGTTATAAATAATTGTTTCCCTTTTTAAACTATTCGACGTACAATCTTGAAACTTGGTAAACAAATTCCTTTCATAGAGTAGAGATCCGTTACAAAATGAGTTTGGGGAAAATGGACCTACAAGTGGCGTTGCGGGCTTAAGGGGCGTGTTATTGATAATTATTTCCATTTTTAAACTACTAGACGTACAGTCTTGAAATATGATAGTCAGAATCCTTTTATGGATTAAAGATCCCCTATATATTGTGTTTTGTGAAAATCGATCCCCAAGTGGCGTTGCAAGAGCTCAAGGGACGTTATAGATAATTATCCCCATTTTTAAACTATTAGGCGTACAGTCTAGAAATTTGGTAAGCAGATTTCTTTCGTAGAGTAGAGAACCGCTACTAAATGGGTTTCGCGAATATCAAGCACTAAGTTTCATTTCGGGAGATAAAGGGGCGTAATCGATAAATATTTCCGTTTTTAAACTATTAGATCTACCTGCTTGAAAATTGATAGACATATTAATGGAATAGAGTTCCTCTAACAAAGAGTAAGATTAAAATCGATCCCCATGGAGGATTGCGAGGGGTTAAGAGGAGCTATAGAAAAAATTCCTGTTTTTGAATTGTTAGACCCACATACTTGAAATTTGCTAAGCATGTTTCTTTTGTTGAATAGGGATCCACTAAGAATGTATTTTACGGAAATCAACTCCTGGGAGAGCAGGGTGTTACTGGGGCGAACTGACAAAAAATTCCTCTTTTCGAACTACAAGGACTATAATAATGAAATTTGGTTTGTGTTTTTCTTTTGCTGAATTGAAATCCGCCAAGAACGGTTATTTTGGAAAATGACTCTCAACGGGATTACAGGGGTATTGATAGTAAAAATTTCGTTTTTTTTCCTGTTAGATTTAGACTTGAAATTTGGCTTGCATGTTCATTTTACAGAGTAGAGATCCACCGAAAATTGGTTTTGCGGGAATCCACTTGGTTATAGGGTTACGAAAGTGCAAACATCGTTCTATACTTCAATTTTACAGATTTTTAGAAAATACAAATTAGAGGAGTTCTGCCCTCTTTGTTTTATTAAGAGGCGAGAGTTACAAGTATAAGTATATTTTCAATACAATCGAATTTTTAATGCTAGGACTTATATATTAATAATGTATATATATATATATATAAACAGTAAATATTTGTAAAACATCATGAATACCCAGCGAAGCGGGTGGGTAATGGCTAGTACATAATATATTTCAGTTGTATAGTAGAAGTAATATAAATATTTTGTAATAACTAAGTACTTATAATAACATTTTGATTAATAACAGGAAATTCAAACATATACAAGGTATCCTTTATTAGGCTTGCAATTTGTTAGCTGCCTGACGAAAAACTATTCAGCAGTATTTGATAAAATTTGAAAAACTGCTATAAATGAGATTTTGATAATTCCATTAAACACAAAAACTTATCTTTAAAAGTTAACACTTGATGGAGTTATGAAAGCTGACCCACCGATTGAAGCAAATGTAACCATAGTAGAGCCACGTGCTCCGACAGTAAGACATGTGCTATAAGGATGAGATATATGAACCCAAATAGTACCAATTTCCATACGAAAATGACGTTGATTACACTGGAGTGTGCTTTAATGGTGAAATTATTTTTTCAAAACGTTGACTCGACAGCAAGAGCTCTAAGGAAATTTCGATCCTTGAAGCGATTATGAAAAGCTTTACTAGCCAAGAACCTAAAAAACATGATTAGGAATTTTGAAGTAGTAATCATTGGTTATTCACCAAAGAAGAAGAAAGTGTTGCGGCACGAGTGAATTTTGTAACGACTCAAGTGAAAGCATGTGCTGCGCAACTATCCCTATAAATTGCTATTTGTGCAACTGCTCTTATAACATTATACAGGGTTTATCTAAGTTCTTGAGAAAATGCCCAAACGTTTTCAGAAGGAGATAGGTGCTATCGGAGGTTTGTGAACTCGGTACCTTCCGATTTGTAAGCGCGTAACTTACCACTAGACAAAAGTGACCACTCCTGTCCGGAGGCTGTTACTGGCTTATTTAGATTCTGCCACAGTGCCATTAAAGTTCAGGGTTTGAAATTTCAAATGATTATAGAGAATGGAAAAATGGATCGATTCGGTGGTGGTTCTCACTAAAATTATTCTTTTTGTCAGCATTTTCTTGAAAAAAAATTTAAAGATAAAGTTTTAAAAATGTCAATAGAGGGCGCTTTAGGCTTTGGAGTAACGAACAACTATTTTTACCTTTATTTTTTGTATCACATTAAATTCTTTCAAAAGCTTAGACTTAAACTTTGACCTCAAAATCTAATTCGTTGGGGGTGGTTAAGTAGAGCAAACGGAATTGTGTTCAGGAGGGGAAACTTGAAACTCCCTCCCATCTGAACAAATTTCAGTTATTCCCGATCTTGGTGTCGTAGACCAGGCAGCAACTACTACCTCCTACACGTAGAATAAACGAGAGAGGGATGACAAAATTTTAAAAAAAAATTATTTATAATAGACATGAGCAATACGATGTACGCACGTAGTGCGCATGAATGAAGGTTGAATGAATCACGACACGTCGAAAATGGTACACGCGTGAATTTCTTGCAGAATCACAAAATCTGCTCGAAAGAGCGCTCACCAGCAAAGATGCAGGCCTCACACTGCCATCGGAGGGACTGCCTAACATTAGCAAATACCGCGGGCATTTCCCGGATATCGCCTGCTATGATGGCAATCCTCGCAACCAGGGCCCCGTCGGAGTCGACGGGGCATGCGTAAACAAGATCTTTCATATGTCCCCAGAGGAAGAAGTCTAGGCAGGAGAGGTCAGGCGAGCGTGCTGGCCAATTTATCGGACCACCCCGTCCAATCCATCACCCTGGATATGCTGTATCCAATGCACTTCGCACATCTGCGCTGAAATGTGCAGGCGCTCCGTTATGTTGGAACCGCATACGAGCCTTATATGTTGGCTGGAACACTTTGCAGTAGAACTGGAAGCACCTGTTGTGGGAGTATCAGATACTTTCCACCGTCCAGGAGGGTTGGCAAAAGATATGGCCCGATCAAAAGATCGGGGATAATTCCGATCCACGTATTTTCGCTGAAACGCTGTTGATATGAATGAGGACGGATAGTGTGGGGGTTATTGTACGTCCAGTTGTGCATTGTGCGCATTGAAAATGCCTTCCCGACTGAAACTGCATTCATCAGTGGATAGCACTTGTGCGACCAAGTCTGGTTACCCAGCCAATCGTTGGAGGAACCATTGTGAAAAATCGACACGTGGCTGTTGGTCGGTTGCTTTCAAGTCGTGCACACGTTGCGCATGATAGGGTCGAAAGTCTTTGGCTCCCAACACTCGCCAAACCGTCATGTGGCTCACATTTGCGGCTTCGGATGCAGTCCGCGTGCTCGGCTCCGGTTGCTCCTCGAATTCACGCAACACATGCTCTTCAAGTTCCAGTGTCCTCGAACTCCTGGTACGCAGTGTGTCGTGCATTTCATTGACAAACGAACCGGTTTCTCTGAGACGCCGATGCAAGCGTTCGGAAGTTTTTTTGGTTCGGCAAGCATCTCGAAGGAAACTGCTCCCCGTACAATCACCGGACTTCCAGGGCATTCCCATCCGTAACGCCGTAAATGAAATGGATATCGGCCATTCCTTGATTAGTGTAGCTGGTCATCCTTACAGCCATCAAAAGTGAAAATACAAAGAATGCAGACAACCAGAGCCTTTTTAGCACTTTACATCCTTACATACACATTTAGCACTATACAATTAAATCCTTATGTACTACACTTTGCATACAAATCCAGTGATTTGCATAATTGAGTATTTTGCGCGTAGAAATTGCTCATGTCTGTAATGAATAACTTTTTTAAATTTAATTTTGACATCCCTCTCTCGTATATTTTACGTTTAGTGGATAGTAGTAGCTGCCTAGTCTACGAATGAGCATCACAGATCGTGCATAACTGAACTGTGTCCAGGGGAGGGGGGTGGTCAAATTTCACCTTTTCAATATTGCAAAATAGGTTTTTGTACAGACTTCTCCTAAATTTGAAATTTAACTATGCACGCCTGTATTCATATGCATAAAAGAAAAAATAAACACCAAAAAGAGACATGTGAAAATTTTATTGATATTTTTCTGTACGTTTTCCATCCGCACATGCTAATATGTAATTGTCAATATTTGTTTTATAAAAAATTCTCAATGGCATTTCCCAACAAGTAAAAACTTGGCTAAAATGCAACTTAAATTCTTTATTCATGGGAATAATACCAACACTCCAGCGTATGCAAGCAAATTGTAATATTTTTACAAATTTTCAAGAATGGGTTAAAGTTGTTAGGGAAAAGTTGATGAGTTATTTCTAGACACCAAAATTAAATTCAACCAATTTTTGGTCGCTTTTGAAAAAAAAAGTAAAATTTAAATTAATATATATTGTTGAGATTCTATTAGAATTTAATTTAATCCAGTTGTTTCCTCTCTTAACAATATCTACAAGCTGTGATTTCTGAAAACAAAATAACGAGCAAGGTAATCTGAATCTATATTTGTTCACCAAAATCTTTGGTTAGAAAACGTTGAACTTCAAAAATATATTTTCAAAACATTAGAACAAAAATATATTTTTGAACATTAGATACTCATTTTAAACAAATAATGAAATAGTATTTGGAATGCTAATCAATATTTGTATAGTGTTTTTCAATTTCTAAAATGAAAAGAAATACAATGGTATCATTCAACAGCTCATCAAGAGGGCCATGCCATTTAGTTCATAGGAACAATTGTAAGTAGCTTCAATAAAAATGTATGAAACACAATTTTACTCATAAAACTATTTTTCTTATATAAAAATGCATGCTCTGATAGTATTTACAGAAATACGTGAATATTTCATTTATGTAAGGTGTGTTGAATTTTTTATGCTTTTTCAGTTGATATTCAAGATATTGATGATGGTACAGATTTTTTGGTTCTAAGATACTTTTGGTCCTAAGATACTTTTGATCATGCTAGTCGCTTACCCGAATTGTACCTGAATTCTTTAACGAAATGTCGTTATCTAGATTTGAGAAGACGGCCACCAAACAGGATAGTGGACGGAAACTGGGTTGTACACTATTAAATGTCTTAATGTGTTTTATAGAGTGATCTAAAAACTGAAAGATCAAGTTGAATCCGAAAATTCCTTACCGTTGAAGATTTCTTCATGAACACTTAGATACATTGTTTACCCTGCTTTAGATCATTTTGTGAAATGAAGAATTATAAAAACTACAGCACTTCATTTAATTACAGATTACTATACCGTTGCAAGGATGACAATAACTGATTCTTTGGTGCTTAGATACTTTAACAATCAAAAAATTTATGCAAGCCTCTTGACAACATAACACAGATGTGCTAATTTTGCAGAAGTGCACATAAACATATTTCTAGAAACAGACCATTATGGGTTTCCATACTCCTTACAAATGTGTTCCGGTTTTCTAAGGGAAGTGATTAAAATCTGGATCCAATCAGGAAAGAAAAATCTATCACAACTCAAACATTTTTTGAAGAAACAGTTATATAGGTTAGTGCTGGAATTTCTCTGGTAATTCTTTCTAGCCTATGCATGTTACACTTTGACTATATAGGACTGTGTAGTTTTGAAACGGCACCTTGATTTGAAAAAAATATCACATGTTGGTATTATTGATATTGGATATTGGATTTATCATGCCAGGTATAAATTTCTAACCTCTTCAGATTAGGCTTGCATATCTCAGGGATCAAAGTTTGTAGCGAATGAAATAGCCAGCTGTATTCTAGATCATAATATTTTAGAGAATATTGGGATTCCTTCGGCAAACAGAAGTGTTAAGCATTCTTATGAGAGTAATGATATCTATTTGCCTTTAGTTAAAAATCAAGATAGACAATATTCTTATTTATATAGCATGGGTTGACTCATTCCTTATTAATACCCCTTAGTTAAATTTTCTTACAAAAATCTCTATTTTATTATCATGAAATAGTAGACTTTTGTAAAAGGTCTCTATTAAATATAAACTAAAAAATCTTATTATTTTTCTTAATTAGGCTTGATGTCAAAATTATGTAAAATACAATAAATTTTGTTTAAAGCACAATCCTTCCAAATTTCATTTTTTATGTGTTTTTTCATTTGTTTTTAAATAAGGTACAAAAGAAATGCTAGATCTATCATAATTTAACAATTTCGTGGGCCTTGGGAAGATTACTTCCCATCTACAAAATACATCTGTGAAAAGCGTAAAACCAGTGCCGGTTAATCCATTGAGAACTTGGGCCGGGCACTGGATATAAATTTCGATTAGATAGTGACAAAAAGGCCCGTAGATCTTCTGCGGCCAGAGCCTGAATTGAGCTTAAATCAGCGCTGCATAAAACCTATTATAATATATTGACCTTGTTATTAAAACGATGAGAACACTAATTCACGCTTCAGTTTTGTGCTACTGCTCATAATCCAGTGATTATGACATCCGTAAATTGGACAAAAAAGGATGGTACTAAAGAAGAACCTTGTCCAAAAGCTGTCGCTTTATATAACGATGTCATGGGGGGGGGTTGGTCGCTTCGATCAAAGAAAAGAAAGAAACCAAATAAGAAGATCTGAAAAATGGTGGCATAGAATCTTTTATTTCCTTTTTGACCTTGCCATCATGAATAGTTTCACACCGTGGCAAGTGAACGAAAGAAACATAACTTTAGACCAGCTAACATTCCATATATCATTAGCTCGTCAGCTAATAGACGGATATCCTCATGAAAAAGGAAAGGACGTCTTGCTAGCTTCCGAGCAAAATGGGTAGTTCCGGAGGATGTGCGCTTCGCCAGTGTCGAAAATCATATGCCAAAGATGTTTTCCAACTATAGACGGTGTTGGATATGTAGCAGAAAGGGACAAGAAAAGAGGACCCGCTACATGCCTGCAGAATGCGATGTCTCCTTGTTCATTGCAGCATGCTTCTCATCTTTTCATGACAAATAATCACCATTAAAATTAATTTTCTTTATGACGATGAATGATACTTTGGGATGTATTCTTCCTACCCCTAAAATTTAAATGTAAACATAAAATTCGGCAAAATAAAATATATTTTCTTAAATGCTATTGTTTGATTGTTGATAAAACATAAAAAACTGCGAGAAATTCGAAAGAGAAATAAATGCTCCACGAAAGGATTAACTTCATTTTTGGATGCTGATGCATTTTGCGCTACGCCTCCTTATTCAACAATTCTATTGAACCATTTTATAACAAATCCGTATTTTATTATTGCAAAGCAGATGTTTTATTTCTCAGCATATTAGAATAACAGAATAGCATGAGATATGATATCTCGTAGTAATTATAGGAAATTTATATTTCTAACATGCAAACTAAATACTTAATCATCGTCAAAATAAAACCCCACTTGATATTTAAATTAATGAAGTGACGTAGATAGTGAAATTATTCGTACACTTTATATTACACTCATTTCTCCTAATTTAAGGAAGGGGGAAAGTTTATTTTTTTTCTACAAAAAGATAAAGAACGCAGCTCTGTAATCGTTATCTATTTGTGTTATAAGCCAAGTGTTCATTAACTCTTCGGGCTGTCGAACATTTTTTCAACGAAACATTTTGTGCGACCACAAAGGCATTAAGCAAAGTTTACACACTCTTGGGTTCTTATATATGTGTTTTATTCGTAGTACATTATTGATTTGAGGGACAAACGCCCGCATTAAGTTTTTACTTTGAATATAACCTTATGAAATTTTAACTAAGCAACAAAACTAAATAAAAGATCATATAATGTAATTACATGGTAAATTATACGTAAACTATAATCTGTTTATTAAGTGTAGTCATTTTGATTTCACTTCTGAAATTATTACCTTTTATTAACAACGGCATATTCTTTAGATTTGGATTGATACTGTGTTGTGGTTGTTAAAAATGAAAACAATTTTTGCGACCCCAGCTGTAAATCACGCTACCTTATATGGGGTTGCGACCTCCTAGTTAAAGAAACAGTGTTTGCAAATCATCCTGAATGTGAAAAATAATTTAATAAACTTGGATTCTACCACATTTTTTATCGTGATGTCAAGTTCAAATAATTAGAGTCGTACATTGAATCATGGAAATTATATTATTGTCAATATTTATTTGCAAAAAGTTATTTTATTAAATGTTTTGAAAACAGTGCAGCTTCGTTTAAAGGTAGGTGATTAACTCACGTGATTAATAGAATATCGTATTTGTAAAAAATATCTGGCTACAGTTAGTGAGTTTTCTTTCCCAAGCTGTGAATGATAATATTCTTGATTTCGGAATGGTGTCTGCTACTGCGTGTGAAAGTATAGCAGCTTATGCTGTCTTGTTGTGCTCTAAATGTTTTTACGTTTAGGATATGGAGTTGGTATGATGTCTATTTTAAAATTCCCTTTTCATTCGTGTTTGTTATTGATTTTAAGAATAGTTTAAATCTACAAATGAAACTAGTGATCTGCCGGCATTTGATATTTAAAATTTTCTGAATCTATTTCCTACATATTGTTAATTCCTTTTTTTTTTGTTTTATAGGGGCACAGAGTATGCATACGAGATGTAAACCCTCATATTGTATGCATTCTCTGTGCTGGTTATTTCATTGATGCTACCACTATCACAGAGTGTTTGCATACATGTAAGTTTTATTACATTTTTCTTTTGTTGTGGTGGAAGTACAACCAGATGTAATGTGTTATATGCTGTTTAATTAATCGTATTTAATTACATTTATGAACAAAATCACAGTTGTTATCTTCCTACACAGTATTTTTCAACATGATATCATGGGTAATTTTGTCTTACAAAATCATCCCCTTTATCTTATATTTCTGTTATAAAGTAAGCTTAATATTTTCAAGAATAATGCTTTTTATACAATAATTAGCATTATTTCTATAATTTAGGTAAAGTAATCTTTTGTATGATATCCAGATATTTTATCTTCTAATAGAAAACTTTTGATGAAAAGTTTGGCTTGTTTGTGCCTCTTAAATTGCATTCAGTAAATTTGTATGTGCATCTCACTCTAATGTGTTTATTTTCGATTTTCTGATTTTTGTTTTATTTATTTTGTCATAAAAATGCAATCTTGATCCCTTACTTGCTCTTCGTATCATATGAAAGAAAACTGTGATCAATATTAAAAATTCTTAACAAAAAATTATTTCACTGTCTTGGTTGTCAGTTGCCTTATGTTTTAGTTTTTAGAAATAATGAAAATAATATTTTTAAATGAGACTTATGGATTTTTTTTTTAGTTTGTAAAAGCTGCATTGTAAAGTATTTGCAGACTACAAAGTTCTGTCCTATGTGCAATGTCAAAGTACATGAAACTCAACCATTGCTTAATTTAAAGATTGACAGAACTTTGCAAGATATTGTATATAAAGTTGTTCCTGGTCTTTGGGATAGTGAGTATTTCTCTGATATTAATAATATTAAAAATAGAGGGTAGATTTAATATTTTCTTCCATTGGTAATATTTTTAGGTGGTCGATAGATAAAAACAAATGCTTCCAAGGTATTGATTACTTGAGTTATATTGATAATGTAGGTTTATAAATTTATCAAGAAATAAAATATAAATAAATATTATAACTTATTTATTAGTTTTCACACTTTGCTTAGTATTGTGAACTTAGTATTTAAAGGAGCCATTAAGAGTAATGGAAGTTGAAAGATAGATATTTATTCTGCATTTAGTTAAAAATAACTATCAAACATTATTTTCCTTAACATTAAAATTATTTAAATAAAATTTTAAGGTTCTAAAATAAGTTTTAAGGACTATGAAGTGGCAACATGTAGGAAACATACAAATTTTTTTTCTGTCATTGTGTTTTTAGTGAATATATTTTGTCAAATAATATTGCTTAAAATCAAAATGAGTCAAAATAAAAACTTTGAAACAACTTGATTGAAAAACAAAAATGATAGAAAACGAATTGAGTTAGGTTACTAATTGATCATGGAGCTTGAAAATTTAGTTGTAGAACTGTTGTACATAAAACGAGTTTTGTATTGTTGTATGTAACTTTAATTTTGTAGTGAGATTGTAAATCTACTAACTTCTGTGATTCAAAATCACTGTTGTCGCCAAAAGCCCTCGTGTTGCTAATCAGTGCGACGTTAATATTCTCTCTCTCAAAATCACTGTTGAGTTTTTGATCTGAGCCTAGTTTTTAATTTTAAATTTATATTAAGAATTAATAGTTTTGAGATGAATTATATTATAACTATATTTTTTTGTGAATGATCAAAATATTTTTTGAAATTTAAGTTCTTCCTCAATATTAATGCACATCATTATGTTTTGTTAAGATATAGGCAGTTAAGCATAATTCTTAAATGTGCTATGCTAAGGGAGACTTATTCTTTTTTTTTTGTACATTATTAGATGAGATGAAGCGTCGTCAAGATTTTGAGAAAATGCGAGGCTTGAAAGGATGTGATGAAGGTGAATATACCATGTTGACTATATAAGTAAAATAAAAGATAAATGGAAAAATGGTACTTTTCCGTTTCGCTGGTGTACTCGATGAAGTTGCCAAAACTAATACAACCAACGCCAAACAGAATGTTTCTGCTGGTAACCTTTTACCACAACTTTTACAAAACAAGTCACGATCTCTTCATATTAGTAATTTCTTTTTCATATAACATCAAAAATCGATGAAAAACCAATGAAACGTTTATTGTGCGTTGCCAATAAAGCCTGCTTGGAGAGATTTGTGCTGGCAAAATGGAAAAGTACTGGAAAAATCAATAGAATTTTTTTCCTGAATTAGTATTAAAATCAAAATTTAAAGTTACTGAAGATTAAGATAAAAGTATTTTGTTCTATTTTTAATTTATATAAAAAAAATTCCTTGCAACTTTAATTTGTATTATTCTAGTTATGTTGTTGATAAGTAGTAAAGTAAAAAGTTAAAAAAAGAAGGAAGGTCTGAAACAATGCAAATTTCTTTATGTAGGTTTCACAAAATAGATACATATGCAGTAAATTAAAGGAGGTTTATAATATACTAGAATTCCTGTTATAATTTGTATGTATTTAAAAAAAGTTTTACATGCATATGTAGCAATGTTAAAAAAAATACATGATTAAAGCCATGCTTACTTTGGAATTTTATACAAAATTATTCTTTTTTTACTTAAATTTGGCTGTAGTGTTCCATTAAAATATTTCATAATTTAATAAAATGAAGTTAAGTTCATAATAATAGTAAACATTTTATATTTATCTGAATTGCCTTAGTTAGAAAATAATTAAAGACTAAAAATTCTTGTTATTTAATTTATGATTATGAATAATTTTAGGAATATTTGACTTAAAACTTATTAATCAAATTAAGTTGAAAGCTTAGTTATTAATGGCCTAATGATTTGATTTAATCATTTATTGCTTTAAATTCATTCTAATTTCATATGTATTTAATTACATTTTTCTTCCTTCTAAGGATCAATTGATGGTATTATGGAAGATTCAGATGATTCTTCTGTGTCCACACAACATTATTTCATGCATGATGAACTCATCCATATTTGCCTCCAGCCATTTGAGTAAGATTTTTCTTGACATTATTCATCATTTTAAACTGAAAATGTATTACATGAATTAATTTATATGTGTAATTTTAGAACTGGCTCTGATGATAAAGGACCAAAGTATCCTTCTCAAAAGTTTGTGAGATGTTCTGTTAGAGCTCAAGTTTTTCATTTAAAGAAGTTAATTAAAAAGATATGGCCTCATACTTCAAAACAAGAAGTGAGTATACATTAGTTTAAGATAATGAAATGTTATGGATGAAAAAAAAGAAAGGTACTTGCGTATTATTGCAACCTATTGGCGACATTATATGAAACGAAGCATATAGTTGCCAATTCAGTGCATGCAAAACAGGAAATCCGGGTTGCCAACCTGGCGAGATATTAATAGAGTTAGCGATTGTTGGGATAATATGCAAGTACCAAAAGAAATTTTAACAGTTCAAAGTCCTTTTATATGAATATAATTTTTGAGAAGATGAAAATTAATGAATATTTGTAAATGTTTTATAATAACTTATAATCTAAATATTGTGTTGTATAGTGTATTTTTATGAAAGTACTGCTAAAATTATTTCCTATATTTATTTTCCCCTGTGGATTTCTTAAAATTTGATTTTTATGCTGTATTTTTTAACTGCCATTGGAAATTGCAAAAGGAATTTTAATTTAAGTTTACATTTTTTAGTAAAGTTTAAATAAAAATCAGAATTTCTTTTTCAATAAAGATAGTAAAATAGAGGCTGATATTTTCAAAGAATTATAGCAAGAAAAAATTGTTTTTATTTCAGATTGTTGTAATGTGCAATGGTGAATTGCTTCCTGATAATCATTGTTTGAAGAGGATATGGTTATCTCATAGTAAAGAAATAGTGAGTATTGTATTTAATGGAAATTTTTAATGAAATACTTTAGATTATTTAGAATTTTTTTAGATTTTATTAGAATATTTAGTATTAATCTTAAAGGATTGACTTCTCTTATATAATTAATTATAGCTTTTTTTTGGCTTACATAATATGAAATACAAATCTCAATTTCGAATAGTAATGTGAAAGATTAAAGTTTCAAACTTAGAAGCATGTAGTGAAAAAAATGTTAAAATATATGACTTTATGGTGAAATTAAATGAAAAATGGCAAATGTCCATAAAAGAAGACATTTATCTCCTAGCTTAAAAAAATAAAACCCTGTAAAATTTTGAAAAAAGAAAAAATAATAATTAAAGCTTTTGTAAACAAGAGATTATTTCATACAAATTAGCTTCTTTTATTACAATAAGACTTAATATTTATAAGAGGTATAAGATGCATTATATAGTTATTTGCTTTCTATATGCACTTACACTAATGAATAAAATTAGAAATTTCTAAACCTTTTTTTTTCTGTAAAAAGTATTGGAAAAAAAAATTCAGTACTACGTATTATATCTTTGACTAATTTTGTTAAATCAAAAAATGTTAGCTAAATGCTAACACCCAGCCAGTAGTGGAAAACCATTCAGACCCAATAATATTGTTCTTACATGCTTAAAATAACCTTTTTTAATGGGTTAAATTTTTAATGTCTTTCTTATTTTGTTATGATGGATATTTTAAATTTGGGATCCATTTCCTTTGGGAATGAGCATAATGGAATTTTTCCAAAAATATGGTTTCTCCGAAGGATTATGGAATTTAGCAAAAGGGGGGGGGGGGAGTTGAAATCATAACACCATTCAAATTCACACTTACGCGAATTTGTTTCAAGGCAGACTTATTTGTCTTGGTTTTGAATGCAATTATGTAGTTATTACCTTTTTTTATTTCAAAGGTACATGTTTTTTAAAAACACAGTATTCAATACTCCTACATCTCTGCTATTTGGTCATTGGGCTAATATTAACATAGCATGTGCAGAAATTTGTGTCACTTGGCAGCATATCTTATGATTTGGCAATGTCTTGATTTAGTGAAATTTTCAATGGTATAATATGTACGTAGCAAAAATACTAAGTCAATAGTTATTAAATATATCTTTAAAAGTTAAGTTAAAATATAAATTTTCAAAAAAATGTAAACAAAGAATTAAAAATTTTCACCATCACATATTTTTTTCTTTTTGCTTATGTTGAACATTAATGTAAATGTTTTGCAGGCAACTAATGAAAAATAATAAAGTAAACGTACTCCCCCCCCCCCTTCAAATTTTCATCTTTTTTTTAAAAAAAAATATCAAACTGTAGTAGTTTTAAAAGTAAATGTCAAATTTATTTATTACATCATTATATTTGAACTACTCTTTTATTACCTGTAATTATTTTTATATTAATCACATAATTTTCTGATAAAAATTTTTTATGGAAATTAAATACCTTATTCTAGTTTTTCGCTTACTTTTGCAATAGAAAATTATCTGTTATACTTTTTCTTTACAAATTTTTCTGAATTAAAAGTTGAGAAATATTGTCATTTGAACAGTTTATGTAGTAACTGGTGCAATTCAGCTCATTATCGGGTGTCCTCCTTGTATTATATTAAAAAAAATAATTTGTATTTAAATTTTTTTCTTTTCAGAACCCTCCTCTCAAGCTTCAATTTTGGACTAAGAGTTAAAAAGCAATTTGGTGCCTTTCAGATAATTACGTGAATTCACTAATTCAGATAACTTGGGAGAAAGCACATTTAGAAGTCAAAATATTTTTTCAAATGGAAAACAGAGCTATTTATGTTAGCTGTATAGATTATATATATTATGGCATTTTTTGCAATTTATAGAATGTGTGTGTGTTTTCTAAAGAACTAGTCTTACGGTTTGAAATACGTAGCTGTTTGTGCAAAGCAGCAAACTGTACATATTAAATGTTCTTTTTCATTCTCTAAAAAACTTGAGGAAAATGTTATTTTGCAATGCTTGCTTTGTGTTACTTGTTTTTAAGCAGGATATTTGCTATTTGTTCATGGTGCAAACTTTTCATTTTTAGAATCATTTACTTATAGATGAATAACATTTTATTTATGATGCTATGTGTGTGTTGTCATGTGTGTTATATATACAGCAATATCAGTCACTCAGTGACCTGGTTTTTAGATATAATTTAATTGAACTGCATGTAGGATGTGTTTTTTTTATTTAAATATTTTCATTTCTGTATTAATTTATTACTTGTAGATTGGAATGATTGTTAAACTTCTATCTTCATATAAATTGAATTTGATATAGTTGTGTCTATATGTAAAGCATTAAATGTTTTCCTTCACTGAAATTTATTCTAAGCTTTCTCAATTAAATTTTTTTTTTTTGCAGTACAACTACTTAAACAATATTCAAAGTTCTGTGCTAAGCAAAAGAAAATCAAAATATAGTCTTAATGTTCAGCCAATATGTTTTTGGATATCATATTTGAAAAGAAATTAAGCTCTTTAAAAAGTTAAGAGATTCATCTCAAAATGCAGTAGTTACATTAATGTAAAATTTAAACTAATCTGAACTTGAGTATTTTTATAAGAAATATTCATAAAATTTTTAATACAAACAAATCTTCCATTTAACTATTCTATATTTATTTCTTCCTTTGCATATTTCATCCTAAAAATTTTCATATTACTGTAAAAAAATATAGTCAAAAAATAAATGCTTATTTTTTGCTGCAATATTTTTAATTTTATCTCATTAACTTACATGTTATAAAATGTTGCTGTTAATGAATCTTTATGAATGGTGTACTAGATGTTTGATGATATATCTGTGTGTCATTGTATTTGTCTATGTATGTATTTAAGCAAGCTGTTAAAATTGCATTTTTTGGATACTCCCTATGTTTTGCATCATTTTTGTGATTATGAAGAAGGAAAAATTATATTGATAATTATTAAAATGTTCAATTTGTATAAATTATTCATGTTTTTATGTGTTGTATTCATTTTCTTTAATTAACACTTTGTTTCACATTTTGCCATTTATCTAGGAAAAAATAATTTTGAAAGTTTTAAAAATACACATTTAAAAGTAAATTTCCATTTTCAGTCTGTTTCATTTTTAGTATTTTAACATACAATTTATTTAAAAAAAGTCAAGGTT
The DNA here is from genome assembly GCA_019973975.1 of Trichonephila clavata. Classification (NCBI taxonomy): domain Eukaryota; kingdom Metazoa; phylum Arthropoda; class Arachnida; order Araneae; family Nephilidae; genus Trichonephila; species Trichonephila clavata. The sequence continues at coordinate 13,173 of BMAO01009607.1, read as the reverse complement.
AGAATTGTGTTAAATGTATGCTTTCATTTTACATGCATAAAATTAGTAAGTGTTTTAAATGTAACATGCTTTTCTCAAATGAAATGTTACATTTATAATAAATGTGATGGCATACATGGAATTGTGATCTTGTTCAATGTTGGTGTTTTGTAAGTTTTTGAAAACTTTATGTGAATTGTTTTTTAACAAACTGTTTTCCTTTTATGGAATTTTATGTAAAGAAAGTTTTCGATATTATGTATGTAATTCAAAAAATAAACTTTGTATAAAAAATCCAGTGATTTTAACAATTTCTTATAGTATATTTTACCTAACCCCTTTAACTGCCATGGGGATACATATAAGCCTTGCTCAGCCAGTTTGTGAACAGTCTCTGGTATATATATGTATATGCCTTTCTGAAGTACGATCCTTTACTTTGGGTTGCTATTAGTAAAACTATTCTGAAGGCTTTGCAGTGCAATAAAATATCTTCAACAGTGTTTTGAAGGGATTTACTTATTTAAAAAAAAATGACTTATTTATGCCTTTTTATTTTCCCCAATACACTGCATAACTATTCTCGTCTGTATGAAAAACGGTGGCATTGGAGAGCAAATCACGTAAACTTTTCCTCTGCAGGTAAGGGGTTGATTTTGCTATTTTTATAGAGTAGGTGTGTATTATAAATAAGATGGTTGTGGATTTTGTTTTGGGTATTTTTTTCACTTTAATGTAATATAAATTAATTTCAAAATTTGTTTGAAAATTGGATATACTATAATTTGCTTTTAATCATAGAACATTAATGCTTAAATATAGTAGAAAAAGAAACGTTAAAGTTTTCATAATTAAACTGTTCCATGAATGACTGCCAGAATATTTTCAGTAAAAAATTCAAAAACAAAGTAGAAAATATGATAAAATTATCACTAACAATTTATTCCATAAAATCCTAAAAATAAACTCTTATACAACTGAAAAACTTAAATTTTTAAAGAAAGAATTTATGTAACTTAAATTTATATGTAAGCATTATTTTAAAATTTACTGTAAAAAAGTTACTCTACTAAAGTTTTAAAAAAAACCCACAGGTTATAAACTAATATTTTAAATAATTAACACTTGAAAAAACTCATTTTTTAATTTTTTAAAAGTAATCTTACAAATGAAAATAAATATTTGCTAACAAAATACAGTAGAACGTCGTTTATCCGAATCAATTGGGACCGGACACCATTCGGATAAGCGATTGTTCGGATAGCCGAAAACCGAATGCGATCCATGAAGTATATGATACTGGACACTATACAAATATTGAAAATCATCACATGCGGGAAACGTGCTTGAAGAGAGCAAAATGTCGCAATTTTGCCTTGATTGTGGAAAGTAATCACTTATTTTTCGCTGTACCATTTGTACACTTTCGTTGTTTCGCTGCAAGGTCTCCGATTCTCTTGAGCAGCAGTTAGTTGAATAGGACAGCACTCTGATTATTATTCGAACCATTCCATAGCTGTCTCTAACGCAGAAACGTGTTTTTTTCGTTATTGTTGTCCTCGTTTTCATCCATTTCATCGTCGACTGGGTCGGATTCTTGCACGGAAGATCTTGTCATCATCCACAGTCCTGAAAAAACCCAGTCTTCTGCATCGCATGCCATCTAGGTTTCGACATCAACAAAATTTAACAAAAGAGCACGTATACACCCCCTCACTTGGAAACAAACTCACCTAATATTCCGCGCAGGTGTTTACCAAATCACAACTGAAATTCCCCAAATATCCCTCACCTTGGGTTTTCCCATCACTTTTGGCTTCATACGAAACAACTGTTGAGCATTGCACTGTTCGAAAACATATCCGGTCTTTGGTTCGGATATTTGACGCTCCGGATAAACGACGCTCTACTGTAATGCATTAAAAGAAATATTAGATTCATGCGTGTTTTAAAAGATGGCCTAAAATGAAAATTGTTTGGAGTAAGTTTGAAGGAAGTGGCGTTTATTTGTGAAAATTAAGGCTTATCACGAAATACAAATGGAGGATAATTTGTTATGCGAGTCATTCCTAGTTCTTTGAGAAATAGGTATTTTTCCATTTCGCAGGCGATTAAGTCGCCAAAAAAAAAATAAAACCGACGCCAAAAGGAATATTCTCGTTGGTTATCTTTTACCACACATTTTGCAAAACAAGTCGCGGTCTTTTCTTATCAGAAATGTCTTTTTCATAATGGATTTTCATTAATTTTTGATTTATTAAGAACCAGCATATATTATATTTTTGTATATGTATATTGTGTGTTGTCGCCAATAAAGCCTGCTTGGCAAGATTTGTGCCGGCGAAACGGAAAAGTACCAAGAAATAATTTAAATCCATTATCAGTTTTAAATTGTGTTGGAATGGAACGTATCATACAGTCGACTCTCCGCTAATTCAAACCTTCGATAACACGAACCTCTCGCTAATTCGAAGTATATGCTCAGTCCCTAGGAAAAAAACTCTTGATATTTCGAACTACAAAAATACGTTTTGGACACCCCCGCCCGGTTAAATCACCCGGCCAGCCAGATTATCTTATATCTCTCGACAATTTGAACACTCACTATCATGTCGAGTCACTGGCGCAGCTAGTTCTAAGGGGGCCCTGTACCAAAATTTCTTCGGGGCCCTTTTTTCTGATACGTGTATTCTGTTAGTGGGAGTGTAGTTACACGTGTTGGGACCCCTGTAACTTCGTGGCCCCGTATCATTGATACGGTGGTTGCTACGACCCTGTGTAGAGTCCTGTAGCAAACATGTTGGAGCTTACAAGTTTTGTGTTGTACTGTCTCTTCGTGTCTCCCTTATAACGTAGCTCTTTTGATGATCTTCTGTCTGCCATTCCTTCTTTGTGTTCCCCGGTTCCTCAAAAAAAGAAACTTTTATTACTTTCTTTCTTCAAGTGGTGTAGAGACCGATCGCGAACTAGTCAGCCATCCATATCTTTCGTTAACACGCGGCCTTGCTACACATGTGTTCAGGAAAGATGGTCCGCTATTGTGAAGAAGAGATGAGTAGGATTGTGTATTTTTTGCGCGATATGACGATTTATGACTCATCTGTGTAACTTATAGCATGTTGCCCCAAACAGGGCATGGGCCGGACTGAACCCAATGTCTTGAAGGACCAATGGTATTTTTAATACATAAATTTATTCTTTTTTAATATAGGACTTTAAACTTCTGTACAATGTTTATACTGTTTTTTGTACTTTTTAAAATACTTTAAATTTATATATATGTACACAATTTTTGTTTTATTACATAGTTTAAAATTTAAATGTGTTACAAAAAAAATTCCTTTTCGTGTATTTTGGGAGTTTTTTCCTACCCTCTTGATGATTTGAAGTTTTTCATTGTACCCTCCAACTTCGAATTATCAAGAGTCGACTGTATTGATAAATTTAACTGTGAATTTGGTTTATGGGCACTGCTACATTTACACCATGCATTTTTTTTAATCAATAGGGATTATTTTGCTTAACAATTATCTGCAGTTTGTGAGAGTGCCTCCAGAATTTTGTTGTAATAATGAATGAGAGTTTATTAATGTCACGCTCTAAAGCAGCACAAGAGTTTTTGGATATGATCTTCGCAGTTTTGAACCGCAGTAAAGTGACGAGGATGACACCAGAGCCGGTGCCCCACTGTCCTATATTTTACACCACGTGAAAGTTGGGGATTAGAGCCACGACAGATTTAACTTGCATCAACCTCTCTAAATGCGGGTATTCAATGGCACTAGGATTCGAACTCATGACACGCTGACCTCGAGTTCTTGACCGTAACTACTTGGCTACCAAGGGCATCTTTCGCGGGGGAAGCAAAATGCTTTTCAGTTATTTCAAACTATACGCAAGAGATTCAAGTGATCTCAGAAGTCATTATCGTGAACTCGTGGTCAGTGCTGTTCATCAAGTCATATTGCCCCATAAAAACTGCTTGTTGAGTGACTGATGTACGTTAAATCTGTAGAGGCTCAAGGTTCTTTCATTGGTATGTTGTGGAAGTTTGGAATGTAAGGTGCCTCCGCAGATGTCATTCGCGTCTCTTGATCAAGGTTCAATATTACGAGGTCCGTCGCGAAACACCTTCATGTTACTTAAGCGTCGACAAACAATCAATGAATCAACGCTAGATTCAACGTTGGAAAATTCGCTGTCGGGTGACTGAGTGAATGTTTACGTCGCACTATTTAGCTACTCGAGGGCTTTTGGCGACGGACCTCGTGATTTTAAACCATGGTCAAAGTGACGCGGACATCACCTGAGCTGGTGCCCCCTCTCCTAACTACCACACCAAAGAGAGGACGTATGAGCTCTCCATAGATTTAACGTGCATTGGTCCCCTACACGGAGGGTCTTCAGTGGTTCTTGGCTCAAACTCATGACATTCCTGCCACGAGTCCGATATCTTGATCACTAGGTTAGCGCGGCCACAATTCGTTATTGGAATTTTTAAGTTATAAATATATTTGATATTGAAATTAGAAAGTTATTCCAAGGATTTTTTTTATCCTTTTTCAGATGCAATTGGAGAAAGTTTGTATAACTATTTTATAGAAGAATTATTCAGGCGTGATTTAAATATGCAGAATATTCATGGTTACGTTATGAGGGGGAAAAACACACTCACAGAGCAGAACAGTGAAAGCAATATTTCTCTCTAAAATTGTTTTTAACTTAACTGCCGACGGCCTATATATCCGTCTCTCTCAACCAATGTGTATGTATCCATTTTGTCGAAATACATTCATTTCCTTTGCTCTGCTATCAGTAAAACTATCTCGAAGGCTTTGGAATGCAATAAAATGATCTTGAGGGAGAGAGTTTGTGAAGGATTTCAGAAAAAAATATGCTTATTTTTGCCATTTCTTCCCCTCCCGCCCCCAATACACTACGTACGCGCGCCTATGTGAAAAATGGTGGCACCAGGGAGCGAATCGTGTAACTTATAATCGGCAATAAGAACAAAAACAGATAGGTTAACAGAAGATGTGACCCAAATAGATATAAAAACTTTAAGTTGTATCAGATTATTTGTTGAGCTATGTGTCAAATTTTAATTTCTTTACATAGTAGGCTTAAGAATTTAACCCTCGAGCTGCACAGTAAAATATGTTTGTAAATATATTGCGTATTTCTTACATTCAAATTGATAGTGAATGATGCTGTAGACAACAATCTACACAGCTTGCATAGGCTAATGCTAACTTAAGAAAAATGATGCACGAAGAAATGAAAAATGAAAAATAAAACTTACGCAGAATAAAGACAAAATGAATATTTAGAACCTTTACTCATTAAATAATTTTATTTACAAAACCCGAATGACCATTGCACATTACCAAGAAGACCAAATCTTTTGCCATTCTATATATCTCTATAATATTTTTCTTTAGTAGGCTCCAAATCTACTGTCAAATCCTTTAATTTCTCCTCCATGTAAAGGTGCAGCATATGCGGCAGATCCTGCAAATGGAAGTGGTGCAGCAGCGAATGGGACAGCATGAACTGCTGCGGGTTCTGCAAATGGAAGAGGAGCAGCAGCGAATGGGATTGCATGAAGTGCTGCAGGTTCAATAGCTAAACCAGCCAAAGCTGGAGCACCGAGAAGATCCTTTGCACCAGCGCCTCCGAAGTAAGGATGGGCAGAAGAATCCATTTTGACAGCAGCTGGATCTAGAGGTGCTGTTCCATGTTCATTGGTCTTGATTTCAGCTCGAAAACCAGCCTTGTCCGCCACGTAATGTACTTGTCGTTTAATTCCCCTTTCGTCAGTGAATCCGTAGCTGCCTTTTACTACTCCGGCTCCATCACCTGTTTCTTCACGATGTTGTTCTCCGTGTTTATCTTTGATTTTGTAACCGAAAGTATAAGGGTGGGGCTTGTGAAGCTAAGAATATACGGATATGTTAGAATTGTTTATGAAATTGAATTATTTTTTATTTGTAACTATTTCGTGTAAAGTATGTCTTATACAATTATGAAAAACGACTTAAGGTAAAAAACGAAATATTATTTCAGTTTCCTATTATGTAAATAAAATAGATTATAGTGAACTGGTTGCTGTATTCATAAGAATTAAGATTTGGAATGGGTCCAGAAGTCTTATTTAAGACTCAAAATCTGATTTGCAGCTTTTAAGTCTAAACAATAGACTTACACAAGTCGGTCTGTCAAATATATCGAAATATTAAGTAATCATGATAGTGTGATGGGAACATGGATGATGAACTTGTCAGTTCGGGTGATAACTGAATCATTTGATCATGGTGAGAATTAAGAGATATTTTGGATGCGTTGAGGAGACTTTTAGGTTGTGGGGAGGGGAAAGAAAAATAATGGGTGGGGGTGATAATTATAATTAAACTTTATCAGAACAGAGAAAAGTAAAAATAATTTGTAGCAACCAGATGCTGTGATCCATTTTATTTTTATTTCATATTATTAAATTTTTCAGTTGGTGATAATATTGTCTGAACTTACAGCCAAATCATATACTGAGAAGAAAATCGAATAAAATATATTACATTTCCCCCTTCATAAAAACGCTTCGAAACTCTCAGTTCTTAAATTCCCTCTACTGATTTTCCATTTATTCTTATCTAGCGAAAGTCAATGCAGGTTCAAATTTAAGAATTAAAAATAATTTTTAATACTTGAAAGCATAATCCAAAAATGTATTTGTTTTCTATTTTTAAAATGGAAGAAACTTATTTCATAATTCAAAAATGGAATTTTCATACACAGTCCAAATGTATTACCATCCAATTTTTTTTAAAAAAAAAGATAGTATACACATATGCATTAAAAGATTATTCACAACAGGATAAATATAAACTATAAACAAAATGAACTTTAACTAGAAATAGTTGCATTTAAGAGAAAAGAAAATTCAGAGAATATAGAATAGATTTATTGAACTTGAAATAATTTTAAATTATGACAAAATTTCATTTTTGTTCCAATTAAAAATCGTTATAATGTTAATTATCATTACAGAAATGCTGAGCATTTAAAAATTTTGGATTTACTTTTTTCATTTTTGTAGGATTTTTTATAATCTATAATAACATAATTTTCAAAATTTGTTATTCCATTTGGTTAAAATATTTTATTGGTAGTAAGGCTATTATATACGGTAAATATATATTTGATTTGTATATGTATGTACTCACACATACACAGTGGCGTAACGGAGAATAATAGGGCCCCTGCAAAGTCAGGGTTTGGAACTCAACCCGTGCTTGGCGTCAGTTAGGCTTTGGGCCCCCTAGAGCCTTTGGCTCCCTTGCAACGCGGGGTGTGTGTATGTTACGCCACTGCACGTACACATCTACTGCTGAGGTTTAGCTACTATTCGTTTCTTTTACGATACATAATACTTTATTCAATACTTACTCCTTCTTCAATAGGAACAAATGGGTATGCAGCGGCAACTGTTGCAAATGCAATGGTCAACACAATCTAAGGAAGATAAAAACGTTTTGAGTTGAATGATTTTAACAATGAGAATTTTAAAATCATTATAAATTTTTAAATTGTTCCAAAAATAAGATATTTTAAAAGTTTTATGTAATGTACATTTTAAGTTAATATATTCATATAATTGATACTAAGTATATATGTAGTTTTTTGTGATACGTATTAAATTAATATTATTTTATGTAATATATTTAAATTGATATTTGTTAATATTATTTTAAATTTGTTTTAATTGATTTTATGAGTTTTTGAAACATCATTTTTGGACTCGCCTTTTAATTATTTTGCGCGTTCCCAGAATTAACTATAAAATTTCTATTGAATTTTTTGAATGCATTGCTGTGGAAATATGCTACACTGTAAGTAATGTGGAATAACTGTTACTATGCAAGTAAAAATGAAAGGCAGCATGCAAAGATGTTTAAAAAAAGTTATTCACAAATATTCATGAAATTGATTCTTTCGTTCTTTTTGAAAAAATATATAAATATATTGCATTACATTGGATTTATCTATTTTTTTTAAAAGTTGCATAATGAAACAGGAAATTTATTATGAACTTGTTTTTACTCTCACAATCAACCAAGTTGTGAAATAAGTTTTTGCAAATAATTAACTCTCATGAAAATACAACCTCCAGAGCATTTCTTAGAAATTTTATAAGATATAGGTTCTTAGAGAGAGATAGAGAGGGAGAGAATGCTGTTAATTGCTCTTTACATGAAAAATCATCACAACTTTTTACAAAAAAAAAAGACTAGTTTAAAATAATTTACTTAAAATAACTAATTGATTTTAAAATTGTAAAACTGTGATGATCCTCACTTATTTCTATGCTGATGTTTTTTGTATACACAATAATATTTTAGAAATAATGTCAGGAAATTTCTTCGAAATATCTGTTGACACTATATATACGCAAATATATATTGAAAGTGGTATTAAGTAGAAATTTTTCTTGGAGAGAAAGATTGGATTCACAAGTTTGCACAGTCCTACATTACTGTTTTTTGTTAGTTATTAGTCAGAAGAATGTATAGAGAGAGTACCTGGGCTGTGGTTGAATAGACTCAGTTTTATTATTTCTTTTTTGCTATTGAGACTTACGTTTCTGAGATTTTTGATCAGTTTGAATTCAGCCTTGAATTTGTACTGACCCGTTAGAGAATTATAAATATATGAATGTAACTTATTGTGATTTTAAAAGAAGTTAAACAAAAACAACAAACAAAAAAACAAAAAAAAAAAAAAAAAAAAAAAAAAAAAAAAAACAAATATAAACACAACACATATATTAAATATTGGAAAATGTAGAAACAAGAGAGTGTGGAGTTTATCTGTATTAATTAATATGTGAATGACGAATTCTAATTGTATTCATACAACTAAATGTTAAAAAAAGAAACAAATCAACGAAATTATTATTATACTTAAAATTTTTTATTTAATTTTGAACTACTAATTGAGAAAATGTTATTTTGAATTGATCACAATGTAAAAATTGCTTATACAGGTAAACTTAAAATAATCTTTTACATATTTTTAAGTATAAATTTAATATTTGTATCATTTTTTACCCTTTCGCATGCTATGTACAAGGAAACTGAGAGAATTCTATGGAGAGAAATATTAAAACGGAGCTATTGATACACAAAGTATTAGTGTTATATTTCGTAATTAATTAATTAATTTAATTATTACATTACAAAAGTAGTTTACATATGAATTCAGGAAATTTATATAAGGTAGTATATGGGGGTGTTCTTTCGTAAATTATTTATAAAATACTTTCAATCGTTTTAATTTTAATAAATTTTTCAACACTTTTTAAATTAAATTATTTTTACAATATGAAACTTAGAATATATCATCGCAGTTGAAGTTTACCTGAAGTTTAAGTTACCTTAAATCCACGCAGTTTATGTACTCTTAATTGTTTTAAATAAAACTGATGTTTTATAGACAAATATTAATATTAGTTGGCATAGACTGATTATATATATATCTCTTCGAATCTTGTAAAATCCATTTTAAACAAGAAGCGATATCTGGTTTTTTATAAGCAGCGAATATAGGAGAAAAAAACTGAAGTTCTGTGAAATTCTCAACACAATGTTATCATAAAAATAATTGAGCAATGTTGTAGTTTAAATCTAAAGGACTTCAACATTCTAAAACTGAGTGTTGTTGAATTCTGGGAGATTTGTCTGAGGTTCATTTTTGTAAATTTTTGATGTCTTACTTCTAAAAATGGCTGACACACCGTTAATTGTGCTGCTTTAGCACAAAATTAATAAAAATATTACCTGTGCAAATCTTATATGAATAAAATGTATGCCTAAATACTATTTTCCCTTTTCAATAACTAATTTAAAATAGAAAGAATTTAACTTTTATCTTATAAAATTCTACAATATTGGTTTATACATATTTTAAAAATATTTGATAACTAGTAAACACTGAAATATATACATACCTTCAAATCCATTTTATTTCTACTAAAGGGAGCTCTTTGCTGTTAGAGAACTAACTGAAAGCAAATCGAATGCTATACTGATCAGTTCAGTATTCACCAACCTTTATATACCTCAGTAAACCACTTTCAGAATTCAAAGAAATTAGCTGCTAAATAGTTTTGTGGAAAAAAATTCTGGAGCACACAACTAAGGAAACTATAATAGTAATAATGGAGAATTTAATGGCAATTTTCACAAGGTCAGGGAAATGGTCATTTGTTCTACGTTTTGGGTACCGGTCCGAAGAATTAGGCGTCATTATCGTTTGTAAATTCCCAACCTTTCACTTACTTCAATGTATGATCGAAAAATGTGCACCCAAATTCTCTGAAAATGGCCCACATTCCATTTTTGATGATAATTTTTTTCTTTTTAATTTTTGGAATTCCGATTGTTGACAAATTATTGTGCGATTTCTCTTGTGTAATGACATCCCAATATCAGATTTATTTCTATTGCGTAACTGAAGCGTGACATATGAAGTCCACTTAATGTAAGAGTTCCTATATATTGTTATTAAGTTCTATTTTATGAATGATAGTAGAAACTCGTTTTATTTAGAACTTTTGGTTTGGGTTGAAGTAACTATGGAAATAAAAATAGCTGTGGGAAAGTTCAATTTCATTTTTGAGCCTGTGTCATGTATTTTGATTCACATTAGAAATAATTAAGACGAAATATGCTAATAGTAATATGGGTAGCAACTTAAAAGAAAGTTAATTAAATTTGGTTTTTGAGAGTTTTTTCTTAGGTTTTTGTACCATTAAAATAGTTTACAATGTTTTTTTCAGATAATATTTTAAAATTGCATTTAATTATTTCAGTGCTTTCTAATCATTAAAAACCGAAGCAAAATATTTAGGAGTTCTATTGAATGTTAATTTCAACTATAAGATCATTTTGATTTCAAGTATTTTTTTTTATCTTTTAAAATAATCCTTTTAAAATTAATGATTTCATTAATTTTTTTATTGTTTCACTCTAAAGCAGCGCAAGCACTATTAATAACGGAGGAATTTGAACCTCTGTCAAGTAATAAGGACGACATTCTCCAAACTTATACACCCTTTCAGCGTGAGGACTTAAGAGTTTTCATTCCCTTTGACGTGCACTAGCCTCTCTAAAGGCGAGTCTTTGTTGGCACCCACATTTGAACATACGGTTAAACCACACCGCCATCGAGTTCTCGACTTCCTCGAGTTCAGTCACTTGGTTATAGCGACCGTATTTCTGTTAGATAGTTAATATTTTAATTTTAGATGGGGGGCATCTTAAAAGAATAAGCTCCAATGTGTTTTTACTCTTATGTATTTGGTACATGAACTGTAAATATATATGTACATATCTACAGGTGGTAGATAGAATATACTAGTTGAAATCGGAATTATTATTTTTATTTATATGGTGTTGGTCGAATATGGGCATTACGGACAACAAACCATTTTACGTGGAATAATATATATATATCTATTTCTCCAAACAGCTTGTGATGAAGATGACAGGTCGTTTGTTTATTAACGACGCATTTCGAAGCAACATATGGGCAATTGGAGATGTACCATGTATCAAGTGACGTGGATGCCACCTGAAGGCGGTGGAGGAGATCATTTTTTTTTATTTATTACTCTAGATCAGCGATATTCAACCTGCGACCTAGTGGACTTTTCTGAGTGGCCCAGTCAGCCCCCTTTGCACTAAGAAATTCTATTATTTAAGAGCAGCTTATTAAAATTTTAGTGGAAAAAGCTATCAATAAAGTAATTAAATCTATAATTTTTGCTGTCGATGTCTTACGGATTAAATCTGCAAGATATTTTTTTTCTGTATGTGACTGTAACAGTTAGTAATAACAAATAACAATGGAGTAACGAGAATGCGTTCACTGTACTGAACTGAGCTAGAATAGCGACAATTTTATAGCTGAAACTGAGTTTTTTAATTATCTTTCATGTCTCCCAAGCGAAATATATCCAAAGAAACAATAACGATTGGGACGTTGACTACTTTGTAGTGAAAAACAAACATGAATCAACAACTTGTTTGATTTGTCGCTAAAGTGGTACACTTAAAAAGTATAATATTGCTTGTCATTTTACCACTAAACGCAAGATATTAATGTGGTTATGTTAAGTGATTATTGTTCATTATTTAACCAATTCGAGATGTCTTTTTCTATATGGGCGGGATCATTATGTGCCCTAAGCAAAGGATAGTCGTTAGGAAAGATTGTCTGCAACCATTGTATGTGAAAATGGTCTTGGCGTACATTCAAACAGGACTGGGCTGCACAGTATCCATCAGAAGGAAATTCATTCTAAAAGTATTAAGAAATATCCCCACTCCATCAAAGATCCATATCTATGGCTTATAATTAAAACTAAGCAGTTAGGATAAGATGTCTTCTGCGGGACATTGCACAACAAAAACTCTTCTATGAAACAAAATGAAAGACGATCCGTCTTACCCTGGGCCTATTTATCCATTTTACGCCCAGAGGCCTGGATAAGCTGAACTTAATCAGAATTTCTGGTTATAAATTTCGATCCTAATGTGCCAAGGGGGCCTGTAGATCTGCGCCCAGGGCCCAAAATGAGCTTAAATCGACACTAGTCTTACCAAATATTATGTCTTTACCAAATTACAGGTTCTTAAGGTTTCCATTTATCGATGCTCTCTGTCTCATCGAATTCAGTTTCAGATTCTGATGTTAGTAATGAAGAGTGCAACTCTGATTTAAAAATTTAATCTGTGAGGCTTTGATACTATCGCATGTACGCAACGTTTCTTTTAATATGCTTTTGTCTTCAGCATATATCCATTGTTTTGTCAACCAACTGTATATTATTTAAAAGGAAACTCTACGAGTAATATGTATGTATAATTCAATGAAAATTTTTTAACAAAAAAAAAAAAAAAAAAAAAAAAAATTGAGACTTGTGTGATTAAGTATTTTGTTAATATTTAATGTTATTTGAAACATGAATTTTTATAATTTAAACAATTTTTAATTAAAAAATTGGAATAAAAATGCATGGATACTAATGTGCAAAGTTTTGAGCATTTCGTTTCTTATGGCACAAGAAATTCTTATATGTATGGTTTAATGTAAAATTTATACTCAGAAAGTGACCATTTTGCAAATCAATCTCTT